>BSBM01001646.1:8550000-8560000 GCA_027924585.1 Larix kaempferi
ATGTGCACCCTTGTTTTTTTTCCACTCGTGCGCTTCCATTACAGCCTTTTTGGGTACCAGCTTCGTGCAGTTACCCCCACACCTCCATTATGTTTACAGTAAAATTCAAATCTCACCCAATTATCATTCTTCCCTCATTAATAACTTGTAAACTTAAAACCATCTCTCAAAATATAGTTTATTATCATATTGTCCATACACATTTAATAATTAAAACACTAGCTCGGGATTTTACTATAAATCTTTGTGCACACACCTGAAATAACACCAAAAGAACTAATTAGGGATAAACTTAAATTCCATGTAGAAATTAGACCTCTAGATAAACCAATTAAATCAATGTAAGTAAAATCACAACCCTTATAGGACTTGTTCAAATATTTCACAATGGATCCCCTTGACTCATAGTCTCTTGGAGTATCAAAACATCTAGATTCTCCATTTCTACTAGTCTGGCCATGGCAAAATTTTTTGGGATTAGTACCCAAAACATTGATGTTTACAGAGAGACTATTCATTGCACACCTCCTTTTGGTGTTTCGTTTGTTCTAAGTACCCCAGTTGTGGGTCTTTGCTGACCCTGTTTAATTTCCTAGATAACCTTGTCATATGCATGAAATAGTAATGATTTCCTACCAACTTGAGAGGAGCTTGGGTATGTTCTTTGATCAGATCCCAAACCCCACATAATATTCCCTTTTTAGTTAGTCCTCTTAGGATAAAGGTCATAATGACCTCTTCATCGATCTTCCCTTATGAATAAAACCCATTCCAAACCTAGAACCTCTCTAACTAATATGGAGATGAATCACTCCTTGATTTCATACTACCAATGGGAAAATTAGCACGTACACATTGAGTAACCCCCAAACCCATCCCTTCACCCAAAACCCTACTATGTTTATTTTTTTTAGAATAAGCATAGAGGGATTTAGAACACTCGACTTGAGTTGGCCAATGTTCCTCACAAATATTATTAACAATAGGACTCTTAACACACCAAGTCAAATAATACTTATCTATTGTTCCAAATAATCTCAAGGATAATTCTTTGCTTCAACCTCAACCAGTGGATGTTGAGGTATGAGTACCACATCCTCACCTAAACTGGGATAAACTAGAATAATCTCCCAACCAATATGAACTTGATTTTGAGGTTCAATAAAAAATGATGTAGTGGAAGTGACCTTGGGATTTTGAATCTCTCTCTCTACACCTTTCTATGTGGCTACTAATGTCACCTCCTTCACCCTTCCACGGACCTCATATAACATTTTTATTTTTATTTATTTTTGTTCTCATCCTCAATAGGTATCAAAATAGTATTCTTACTCCAAACAAACTTTCTAAATGGCATAGGACAATATTGAATAAGGTGGCCATTATATTTGTTGTTTGCTAACTTTTTTCCATGACTTGCGGGACTATCATGTGGTCTAAGGAACTATGATGGATGGGAATATAAGCCATAAAAATCACCAAGGGATTGCACTCAGCCTGGGCTACACCAACCCTTAACATGGATGTATTTTAAGTGTATTTTCCCAGCTACCTTGTGGGGTTCCAATTTGGGTCGACATGTAGAACAAAGCTCATCGAAACCAACTTTGCTAGTGGGATTTGACAACATGGTGACCATATTGATGACATATGATGCATTTAAATGGCGCATTGGGATAATCCAAAAATTGATTTTAAAAATAACCCAACCACCATAAATAATATCCAAACTCTCATAAAGACCAATTTCTACCAATGCTTGAGCAACAATCTACCTGCAATATTTTTATATGTTTAGTCCATAATTATATGTTTTCCTAGTCTATTCCCCAGATTTGTGATGCCATTATCTGTCTAGTATTTTGTTGGAAGACTCTAAAATTCGACCCATATAGGAAAAATATAACCGCCTCCAACTTGCAGTTAAAAGATGGATGCCAAGGCTTAAATTCAAATTCTTGGAGCCCCATAACCAATTACCACCAAGAATTAGAAGTGAATCCTCTTTAGACTGAAAGAAAAATAGTGAAATAATAGACCATATATTATCAATGGAGCCCATTTATTCCGTAACAAGTTGTTTAGGGTTGCCTTGGTAAAAGTTTTAGGTGATAGATTGTAATAGTGTTTTATAAAATGGAGAGAATATAATGTACACATGATTGATTTTTGCTTATCATTAATATAGGAGATATGGTTTTATATTAAATGATCAATAATCTGATAATTGATAAACTTCCCAACTAGGGTTCTCCCTAAATAAGACAAAATTTGATCAATATGGATATCCTCTCCAATATCCAAATGAATCCCACCTTCTTTCTTTCTAAGAACTCTTCCTCATTTCCTTAGATTCAAAGAACCCTTTGAACCAAACACCCCTTTAGAGCTATTGAACTACAACCAACAAAACATCCCAAGTCTAGATTTCCACCAACAAAATTATTATAGCATATCTCAAACTCCTTCTCCACCTAACCCACGGTTGATTGATTAGTGTTGTCTCTATGGTTCCTAACGTCAAGCAAGTGAAAGTCTTCCATGTTCCTCCTAAATAAGGAAGGTTCTGGAAGCTATGAAATAAACTAAGAGACAAAATTACCATCATAATGGGATTCAAAACCATTTATCTACATACCAATGCCTAATACCCACCATTACTACTTCCCATTCATTATCTTTGACAACCTCATGAAAGAAATCCACACCACACGAATCCACAAAAGCATTTTACCCAAAGTTTTGTTAACCTTCGACGACTCTACCCCCTTGAACCTATAATCAAAGGGGATAAATTATTAAATCCTAAAGAATCCCTTAATGACAAAGACCTTGAATACTAAAAAATATTTACTCCCTCCATTCGGTCATAGATTAATCCACAAGTTAAATGTCTTCATAGTGTCCCATTAGTACCTCGCGATGTTGTTATCCCTAGGCATCTTAAAAGGTAGATTGATCCAAGGCATCTCGAAAGGTACATTGACACAGGCACCTTGAAAGGATAGCCCATCACCTCATAAATCTCTTAGCATACTATCATCCCTAGGTAGCTCGAAAAGTACAATGACCCCTAGTATGTTCAACACATTAATAATAATAATGAAATATTCATTATGTTTTTCCACAAAATATAAATTTTTAATTTTTTTAATTAATTTAAAATTCATTAACACTTTTAAATGTATCATGTAAATTCATTGACACTTTCTATATATAGATAATTTTTTCAGTGAGCATGCTTTGTCAAAAAAACAAAGATTGTCACAGAAACAAAGATTCTTGAGCCTTACATTTGATATTTCGAAAATCCTTGAGCCTTACATTCGACATTTCAAAGATTCTTGAGCCTTACATTTGACATTTCCCTACATGTAAATTATATATGTTGGAATAAAGAATGGTTTATATTTCAATGTTTTGTTGCAAAGAATTTATATCATAGTTTGTTCTATATTTTTAGTTTGGAGAAATATTTATATTTAATTATGTGACTTTAATGTTGTTAGCTTAATCAATTGATGTAATTGACTTAATTTTTTTATTAAATATTTTGTGTGTGAGTATGCATGTATGTGTGTGCATGTACAGTTTTAAGGGTTAGGTCAATCACTTGAATATATATCCTAGGTACATGTTCTTAACATCAAGAGCTTAGTAGTAGGTATTGTGGATAGAAGTTGAGTCATTCTCATTTGGATATTCAAAAGAAGAGGGGAATCTTCTCAAAAGGTTTTCTTTAAAAAAAATGTTTAATTTTTATTTATGATTTATTATTAACGTAGAATCATCTTAACTCTGAATCTATCATGTAGAGAGATCAAATATAGATCAAGGTGAAAAAACCCTTTTTCAATCTTTTACATTCTAATTTTTTTTTTCACCTCAATTGGTTTGATCCCTCTCACATAGAGATCTACATTGATTGTAGTAGCATTGTGTTTTTCATATATCTATTTCAATTTTATTCTATATTGTTTGATTTCAATATGTAATATTTAATGTAATTTACCCCGCACTCATGCAACAAATAAATTTTGTGTTATTATAATTTTTTTTAATTACCACTTATCAACTTTATATTAAGTAAAAAAGGAATTACACACATCTCTTTTCTAATTATTTAGTTTCATAAAATCCATATATGATTTTATGTGAAACTATTTCTCAAAAAAATAGGAATGCACAACTAATTTAACTTAAAAAACCAACCATCCAAAACATAATAATGCAAGGAGGGTGTCCCATTAATCTTGGTTGGATGATGCAATGCCTACTACATTGACCCAAAGAAAGATTCGATGCTATATTGTTGTTTACAAGCTTCCTAAGAAGTACAATGAACTTCCAAAAGGTTGAGTGCCTATGCTAAAGGATGATTAAATAGGAAGTTGGTAATGTTTCTTTTTGTGTTGCTTAAATGCCAAGTTTGATGATCCATATTATTTTGTGAAAATATAACTGATATCAACAATGTTATGTTTTATAATTTTTAAGTTACATCAAATTAAATACAAAAAATTTATTCAATTTTTTTAATAAAATTAATATAAATTTATATATACAATTATTACAAAACTAATATTTAAGTCATTATTATATTATAAACTTAAAAATATATTATCTAATATATTTAAGTTATAAGAATTCAAGCACTAACTATTTCAATTTGGATATCTTACTAATAGACTAAAGTTACATTAATTAATTAATTATGAAGTAAAATAGTTATTTACCCAAAATTAATATCTAACTCATTGATATAGTATTAATTTAAAAGTACATAATCTATTATAATTGTCTAGATACCAATTATTCCAATATGGAATCATGTTGTAAATGCTAACAAATAAATCCTACAAATAAGCAAAAGTTTCATTCATTAATTAATTATGAAGTAAAATAGTTATTAACCCAAATTTAATGGTTGAAGTGCCAACTATTATACGTTTTAAAGTATAATATATAAATCTTACAAATAGGCAAAAATTGCATTCAATCATTAATTATGAAGTAAAATAGTTATTTACCCAAATTTAATCCAAGTGTCATATATCTCATGTTGTAAATTATAATACATAATTCTTACAAATACACAAAAGTTGCATTAATTAATTAATTAATTGTGAAGTAAAATGCTTGCAATTTACCCAATTATTGTCATTATCACAAAATCAATAACTTATTTATTGATTTACTATTAAATTAGCAATACATTATCCCAATAAATTAATACAAATTCATAAATACAAGATAGAAATAAACAATATGTTTTATAAATTTGTAGGTTAACCAATCTTTGAATTGATTAGTTTTAAAACACAAATTATCAAAAAGTCATGTGTTTAAGTCCAATGAACGTGGTCTAGCTAGATTAAAAGTAGAGGTTGTACTCCAACAACATTTACCTAGAATGTCATTTTCTGAACTCAAAAAATACATTTATATGTATTTTAAGTATATAAATTTTCTTTTCTTTCTGCCTTATGTTGTATTTTTTCTGCCTTATGATATATTTTAACCATAGAAATTTTATTTTCTTTATTACCTTATGGTGTATTTTAAATATAAAATATTTCTTTTCTGTCTGCCTTATAGTGTTTTTTAAGCATATAAATTTTCTCTCAAGAACACTATAGAATCTCATTTCACTTTTGTACCCAGTTTTAAATGACCTATCATTCATTACCAAAATAAATATCCATCAACTCTACATCGTTTGCATCTCACATTCATCCCAAAATAAATATCCATCAACCCTAAATTGTTTGCATCTCACATGCTTTGTGCAATGGAAAATAAATTAATAATAACTATGCTCAGATATCTGTATTCAATTCAAATGAGCAATGAATCATGAGCCTTAGAGGTGCTGCTGTCATGTGATACAAAATAAGTTTCACGAAATCATAAACTCCATTTCAACCCTTCTTGATAGCTACAATATTAAAACAAAGAAATTTAGAGGTTTCAATTTCTTGGAACCTTCATTTGTTTCCAATATGCTGGAGTTTTGGGCTGGCTGAACGTAGAGCTTCACATTTGTTGCTTCAGTTGTTTCCAATATGCTGGCCTGATAATACTAGTTTTGGGCTGGCGGAAGGTACGGACTCTTTCCGTGGATTCTTTCATGACGTTTCTCAAGAAACCTCTGTATACAACATTTTTTAGTGATTTGAAGATCCGCTGCAACACGCATTGCAATTGGATGTCAAATATATGCCTTCCATTTGCAGGCTGCATATATTAAGCAAATAGATTAGCTATCCCTAATTAGTTACAGGTTCTCTTACCTGTTTTTATCGGCTGAGAAGATACGTTGTGACTGAGTATTGTTACAGGCGATGGGGATGCACTCATCGGACTCATCTCCGTTCGACGGGGCGTCGACTGGAGCGGCGTTGAAGGCGTAGACGAGGATGAGGGCGTCGCACTGTCCGGGGAGCCACAAATTCTGCTCGCCACCATCATTATGGCTTTTGCCTGCACCATTCCAAAGCACAACAATATTTCAATCAGTTGCAAGAATAACTTAAATCTCATTTCTAAATAACCTAGATCATCATCCCAAATGTTAAAAATGTAAATTCTTAAAAACTTTTTACTATTTCTCTTTCCAAATTCAAAGCTTGATTGCTAGCTAGCAGAACAATGATTGCTGGGCAAACAATAAACCTTCCTACCACAACCTCAATGATACTAAAACATGAGTTGATTTCTAACATTATTTAACTAGAAGCAATGATTGCTGAGGCAAACAGTAAACCTCCCTACCACAACCTCAATGATACTGACTGATAACTTATAACCAAATAAAAACCACCACAGCCACAAAATACTGTCCTGCAAGAATGTTGTAATACCTTATCTGCCGAGACATTGTAAACGTTCATTCTGCCCGCGTAGAAAATTGTAAGCTGGGCAACAGCCGGCTGCTCGGCGCCCGCGTTGTTAGACCTAATTAGAACGTGAAAATGCAATTTAATAAAACCATAGCCCCAAGACCTAAAACAAGCTATTGCAAGCTAATCAATTAATAGCGCGAGCGACAAAGCTTAGACCTAAAAACATAAAAAAAATTTAGAGAAAATGGAACTGGGAAGTACTGTTGTGCCGATGCAGTGGGTCGGCCTTTGTGTCGACAAGTGAATGACCCCGCCCCCATTGATTCCCGAGGGGGTAACAGAGAAAGATCCAAACTGGGCAGTTCGCGGATATCCCTTTTAACAGCCCCCATGCTGTTCGTCACTCCACCGTTTGAAGCTGGAAGGAACGGTTCCTGAAAAACATAACAAACAAAAAAATTAAAGACAAACGTAGTATTATACCAGTTTTTGTTTACAGTGAAAACAATTCCATTCACAGGCCTGAAATATGTTAAAGCTGCATACCAAATCTTTTTTCTCTTCAAGCGTTGGTAATCCCGCGAAGGTGAAGGAAGAGTATGTGTCTCCCAACTGATCAGGTCTGAGATCTTCCAATATACCTGCAAATACCTAACACAAATTAGCTTATCCAGTCCTGAATGTGATCGATTGGAAGAAACAGAGGGTTGAATTCATCAAAAAATGAACAAATATAAAAATCCATAGCCCAAATTTCTCCACAAAACCCATCTTAAAAAAACCCTCTTATTACAGATTCCTATAATAAGGGACGAAAAAATCAATGCCTCTTACGCTTACAGATTCCCATATGAAGGGATTAAAGAAATCAAGACCTCTTACGCTTAATACAGATTCTTGTAATTCGGCATAGAATTTCTTTGAAGGGTTTAATAGAGATTTTTATAATCTTATATTAAGGGATAGTAACACTTTTAACCAGCATTTAGCAGCTGTGTATTTAATGTTAGATGTAGCAGTTGTGTATTTAATGTTGAATTTAATGCAGCAATCATTAATAATGGTTCAAAATCTTACAGCAGCAACATTAAATTGAATCTGATGCAGCTATCATTGAACAAGGCGAACAATATTTAGCCTGCTGCAAACCATTTAATGCATGCAGCTGCAACAGGCCTGTTGACAGTTGGATCTCAAGCTGCGTGAGATCCAACCATCAACAGACCTGCTGCAGCTGCATTAAATAACATGCAGCAAGCTGAATATTGTTCGTCATTGAACAATGACAGCAACAACATTAAATACACTACTGCTTACCATGCTTATAAGTTTTTATTAAAGAAATCGAACCGTACCTCTGCTAGTATTCTCCTCTGCCCTCGCTGTGAGGTTCGTTTCTTCAAAGTGCTTCTTTCCTTTCTCTTTCTCTGAGAACCGGTTCATAGCTCCTGCTGTTGGTGGCATCGCTGGGATCGAAAGAATGGTTTTGAAACTGCAAATGGAGAGTCTTAAAAGTATAATACTCTGGTAAAACAGGCCGGTGAAAACAATGGGCTTCCCCGCGTATAATACGCGCTGTCATTAAATCACGTGAAAGTAGAGAAAACTAGTCGAGAGTCGAGACTCGAATTGGTTGTGTTAAATCATGTGAAAGCAGAAAAAACAAACAAACAAAGTGTAGAGCATATCCACCGAAAAGAACGCTTTAGAACGTGTTGTATTAAAATCCGCACTGTTTTATTGATTTAACACGTGTACTACGTGACAGTACATACTGTGTATAAGTTCCGTCTGGCATTAAATAATCTCAGAAAAACGAGTTTTACGAGTACATATTCATTGCACTGCCACCCCTACAATTAGAAATTTCTAGAGATATGGTGCAGCCTGCATGGCTGGAATGTCACGCTAAAAGCATGTGTTCTAGATTTTATTGTACATATTATGCATGTGTATTACGATATATTAGTTTTTTTTTTAATATTTAGATTCATATATTTTTATAATAAAATTGAGTTTTTTTTTACATTAAACATGCTTAAATTTTAAAAGTTCCAAAACTAATTCATGTTTTTTCACAATGTTTTCTTATACATTTCTATATATAATTTTTTTTTTAATATTTAGATTCAAACATTTTTATTATAAAATTGAGTTTTTTTTACATTAAACATGCTTAAATTTTAAAAGTTCCAAAAAGTAATTCATGTTTTTCTCAATGTTTTCTTATACATTTCTATATATAAAATTTTCAAACTAATATCCTAAATCATGTTTTTTTCTCAATGTTTTCTTATACATTTATATATATATAGTTTCCAAATTATATATATATATTCTCAATGTTCTCTTATACATATTTATATATATATATATATATATATATAATTTCCAAATTATATATATATATATATGAGAGAGATTTGATATAATATTTGAAAGGTATAGTGTAATCTAACCTTCATGAAAAGTTTTTTTTAGCGATCTAATATTTGAAAGGTATAGTGTAATCTAACTTTCATGAAAAGTTATAAAAATAATTATGTTTAAATAGAAATTTTAAACTAAATAAAAATATTGTTTATTTAATTTCTTATAAGGTTGAGAGTTTAATTTCAATAAAAAATAATAATAAGTATATTTTGTAATTTTAAGTATAACTCTTTGTTGGATTATATGGACATTATAAATAAAAAATCTACAAAACTATATTAATTTTCTTTAGAGTCCAATTCAAAAATATTAATAGAGATAATGTAAATCTATGAACAAAATGTAAAAATAAAATAAAATAACACTTACCTAGAGAGGAACATTGTGTATATGAAAGATAATTACATCTTTGACTCATAACTTCACCATATCACAATCTTTTCTAATTATGGGAAGCAAGCTTGTTATTCATCTCATTAGAAAAAAATAATTTGGAGTAAACTTTGAGGGATTTGGTGAACACTATAACTCTATCAAAAACATTGTAAAAGCCATGAAAAGAGCCTTCTTATTTTAAAAGATTTTAGGATTATGCAAATCTATCATCCATCGTATATTATGTAGCATCTGTGTTTATGATTTGGAGCTTCCTAAAGTCCATACAAACACAAAGTTAAATGAAATTTCTTATAAAGAAACCAAATATGTTTATATTGGGTTGG